>JAJJWW010006880.1:0-10275 GCA_023531295.1 Papaver armeniacum
CTTATCGGAAAGTGCATATATCACAGTTATTCTACACCTAAACTCATCGAGAGAAGTGTTTCTCTATCCTTGTTTTTCACAGAAATGAATGAGAGGCGCGATAAAAAGGGTGGGAGAAGTGACGAGAGATGATGTTCAAGAAATGGGAGAAGAAAGTAGCAAGACCTGTTGTTGTGATCGATTGAGTTGAGGAATCTTGTTAATATCTAAAAATGGGAAGAATTTGGGTTGTTTATCAAATGGTGATTGAGCACAGTATGAGGTGTTGCATTTGAGGGTTTTGATGGATCGAACGAGGAAAGTCTTGTTGTTGATTAAGTCGTGATGAAGATGATAGGGTTGTGTTGTGATTCGAAGAATTGAAATCAAATCAAAGGGTTTTTAACTTTCGAGAAGAAGATGAATCCCGAAGTCGAGGTTTGATTGGTTGTTGCTATGAAGATAGGGATTTGAGTGTTCTTGTGAATTTGAGAAAACTAGATGATATTTGCCTTAAATTTGTGAATGTGTGCCTTTTATTGAAATGGGAATGAGGTTGAGCTTCAATTCAAGTTGTTGCAGGTAGAGGATTTGAATTTGTTAGCAATTTGGGTGCTATTATGGGGAAGAATCGAGCTAAGTAGCATTATAAGAAAGCTAAGATGATGTGATGCAGCTGCAATGGATTTTGTAAAAGGTTGTTGGTGGTGATTGAGGTGTAAGGGATTGAAGGCAGTGTTGGATGTATGATCTGGTGGAGCATCACAGCTGGGATGGAGTGGCATCAAGTGTTGGTTCATGGCGGTGGTGGAGTGCGATTGAATGTATGGCATTACGGGTAAATGATGGTGAAGTATGGCTCTACATTTGCTTATGGGTTGTGCGGGGAGTTGGAAGTGTGACTTGTGGAGTTTGAGTTAGTCTTTGTGGGTTCATATGTTGAGCTGAATGGCGGTCTAGGGAGATAATGGGCCTTTGTGAAAGTGATAAGAAGACCGAGTCATGGTGAAAATGAAGACTAGGTTATAGTCTTTGTGGGTATTGTGAATGGCGGAGATAGCTCATGGTTGAGCTCGTGATGAGGTGATGTTGGATCAAGGTGCACTGGTTGTGTACGCCTGAAGCTATGGTCGTGATCTTGGTGAGCTTGAGAATGTAGTGGTTTGCTTGCTGGGGATTGCAATGGCTTTGCATTTGGAATTATGATGAATGGTGGCTCGGGGCAATGGGATGATGGAGCAGCTGAGTATTAGTACCATGGAGCTGAGTTACGGGGATGGTAACTCTTGCAGCAAGATAGTGATTGAGACTGATGGTTTCAAAGAGTTGTGATTTCTGTGGAGTTGCAAATGAAGGCTGAGGCTGGAATCGGAGGCGAGATGCGAGCGGTGCAATAGCAAGACTCAGCAGAGGAGATGGCAAATGCTCTGTGGTTGCATAGTTATAGAGAATGGAGATGGCAGTGAGTTGTGGTTGCAGGTGGTGCTGCAACTGGTTGAGGTGCAAGGCATTGTAGCTGATGGAAGGAATGCAAAGAGATGGCCTAAGCCTGGTGGGTGTTGCTTCTATGGCAGAGAGATGGGAACTGCAGGGGGAGAATGTATAAGCAATGGCTGAGTAAGCCTGGAGGTGATTGTGGCTTGGGTCTGTGAGCACAAAGGGTGTGCTAGTGGTGAAGAACTGAATTGGTGCTGTGTATGAAGTCGATTCAGATTCAGTGAGGTTGACTGAACTAATATTGCAGGTAGAGCTCTATTGGTGCTTATATGAGTCGAAACGGATTTTGGTGATGACACTGATGATTGTGCCGAAGCCGAGGTGTGAGCCATAGTCACAATGGCTGTGACAGAATACAAGAATGATAGCAGGCCTGTGCTGTGATGGTTCTGGGATTGGTAGGAATTATTGCAAGGTGGAGTGTGACTCTGGCAGTGGTGGAATGAGTGGCTCTGTTGGTGGTGAAGCCAAGGCAGTTATCTGATAAAAACAGCGAGGATGGAGGCGAGATGTTGGCAGTTGGTAATGCAATTGAATGGAATTGGCGAGAGTAGATTCTGTTGGCTTGAGTTGAAATGGTGCGTTCTGTGGTTTGTAAGCGGCCCGTCATTGAAAGCTTCTGTCATTGTGCATCACAAGCATATGGCACATTGCAAAGTTCTGTGGCATGAAAGCTGAGTGCGACACATAGCATTTCGGCATAACTTGGTCCTGGCCAGGGTTGACCAATCGGCCCAGGATTGACCAGTCGACTCGTTGGCCGTGTGGCCGGGAGTAGACTTGGAGTCAGGAGGGAGCTGTTCTAGGCGACTTTCGGCCGGTTGGCCGTGCGACCGAAGAATGGCGCGATTTTTGGGTCGTATTTTACACAGGGTTTCTCCCTCTAGTGGGCTTGGTGGATTTTCTGTGGACTTTGAAGACTAGACCTAATTTTTAGAAGTTGGAGAAAGCTATAAAAGGGAAGGTCTTCTACATATCATCTTATCGTATATCTTTTTCTTGGAATTTTTGGGGAGAAATAGTTTGTTTACGCTTCTAGGGTTTGGTTTTGTTCTTCTTCTTCCTTGTTTTATTTTTGAATATTGATGATGATGGACTCCATAGCTATGAGTAGCTAAATTCTCTATTGGTTAAGGATGTAGTCAGATTTCTAAAACTTTTGTGTTTGCTTTATGTATTAGTTTTCTCTCTTGTTTATCGTTCAATTCTCTGCGGTTTTTATAGATCACATGATTGGTAATGTGATAGGATTATGGTGTTTGATTAGTTAAGTGGCCATTAATTGAACTTGCATCTTAGTCCATAGCTATTTTAGGTTTTTTCATCAAACGATAACCTTGAATACAAGTAGCATGATATGTTTTACGGTTTGTAGTGATACACTCTCGTAATCATATGTAGAGTTTGACCATTGTCCAGAGATTGTTTCGCAACGCATGACAATTCAGTGATTAACCTATTTACGAAACTTAATGCTCCACAGGAATTGAACTTGATTAGCGCAAAGGCGTTAGGTTATTCTTTAGGTAGAATTCACATACGCAGCCATGTGTGTGTGTTGATGAACTTGAGAGAAATTAATAGATTATCTGCTTTCTTGATTCTCTGAGCTTTTGATAACACAGAGATTAAATGTAATTCTATTCATATATGCAAGCACATGTCTAAGATTGAAGATGAATTCCTTGACCAATATCTCTGCTCCAGTGATTACTTTCTACAATTTGCTTTGCTTTTAATTTGTTTTTATTGTTTAAATAGAAATAAGAAATCCCCTAAATTGGTTACTTTAAGAAATTGATTACGAAATAACTCCTGATCGCCTCTACTGTGGATACGAACTCTTTCTTATCATATACTTCATTCATATATTATTGAGTAGGAAAGTGAATTATTTTTGTGTCGGCTGACAACCGATCAATCACGGAACGTGCGGAGATGGCGCTTGGCTTGGAATGGTGGCGGCCAGTCAGTGGAATGGTGAAGCGGCCGGTCAGGTGGAATGGTGAAGCGGCTTCGAGTCCGTGGAAGATGGTGGAAATCGACACTTGGCTAGCTAGGAGCGAGCGGAGATGGCGCTACTCTGAACGGTGAAAGATGGCGGCTGCTTTGGGCTGTGGGTGTGGCGGAGATAGCGCAGAGCTAGGAAGTGATAAAGATGGCGCTGCTTGCTTGCCCACAAAGCGGCAGAGATGGTGCGCCGGCTTTGGTGGTGGAGCGCCGGTTCCGCGGGCTCAGCTGCCCTCTTCTGTGCGTGGCGAAAAGAAGAAACCTTCTTCTATTCAAACTCAAAAACACAATGTATATAAAAGGCGTTACCCACCCTCTCCATTTTTGCATCGTTGGCTTTGTTTCCGCGTCTCCATGGAAAGGCAAACATATTCTAGGAATGTGTTGATGCCAGGGTTCCGAGCTAGGAAAACGTATTCCTCATTTTACTATCTACCGTTTTCTCCCTATCCCATTATGGTTTCAACGAGAGACTTAAATGCGGTTGATTTAATTACCGACTCTTAGTGCCAAACTCATTGTGTTTGCTCGGCATCTATTTCTCTTTCATCATGTCGAGCGAAGTGAATCATCCTCAAGCCAACCGAGGATTCTTGAGGTCAAACGCAGGGGCGGCTCGTATCAGGAGTATGTCCTCAACCATATCTTAATCTTAAATAGTGACTCTTCTTTTCGCATAACGCTCCTCCTCTCTTCTTTTTTTTTTAATGTGAATAAATACAGTTCTTGGTAACTCCCCAATCCAGGATTATCCAGGAGTTAAGAGATCATCCGTGCGCTTTTGTTGACCAATGAATATTTGTTTGTTACCACCGTGGTGATAAAGGGGATTTTCTTTTGTGTAGAGATATTGGGTGGAACATGTGTGGCTTGTGGATGATGACGACCTGGCCACCCCTCTTCCTTCAAGTCAGAGCACACCAAATCTGCAGATCCAACCGTTGCGGATCCGGAGAGCGGCGATTTAGGTATCTCTTGTTATGAATACCCCAATGCAGGTTTGTCATTCGAAGTCGCATGAGATGCTTATCTTCCATCTCACAGAGGCGTTGGTGGATTCCTGGTGCGGAAGGAATTTGTGGCGCTGTACACGAAAATATGGAGAAGATATGGCCACATTGCCACCAGGAACGTGGTACAACATTGCTCATCTGCCTTGGTTACCACAGTGAACTGTCTCCTGCCCATGATTGTTGAAATGGAAGGCACATCCATCCGTGACGTCACGGAATCACCAGATTGAAAAGTGGGAAAACATGGTGTCTACATGTGAATCCCTGGATTTTAACGTAAGTTGGCTGAGGCATCTCCTTGGCATCGTGAAGGTTGATAGGGCCGTTATCCTCTCTAACATCGTTCCTGCTACAAAAGATGCTTTGGACGAGGAAAAGGCTACGACCATTGAATCTCGAAAGGTGGAACAGGCAATCAGGAACTTGAAAAGTAGGGCCAGAAAGATATCGAGAACGGTGAAGATGATGCTTTCAAGGAACTACAATCTATTAAAATGGTCTTTTCGAGTTTTTCATTTTGAACATGTGGCTATGAGTCGCTGGCTCTCTTTTTTTTTTTTGAATTCACCATTTTTTTTTTTTTGAAATGTATGGGTTTTGGCAATAAGAGAATTTTCATTAATATGGACTAAATGAAAATTTGATAATTGGGATGCAAAGGAAACGAAAAAATGCATGGCTAGCCATGCTATGAAATGTGCGAGAGAGTAGGGTAATATCGGGAACACATGACCATTTTAGTTGATAAGGCTAACTTCTAACTTTCTCAGTCTTCTCACGATGACTTTGTAGTATCCTTGCTATACTCTTTGGTGACCCATATGGCCCTTCCCACTTTGGAGAGAATTCGAGGCGGACATGTCTTGTTGGATGTGCTTAGCGGTTTTCAACACCGAGATCCCCACTTGGAAAACTCGAGGCTTGCGGCTTTGTCGTATGCTTACGGAGACCCTATCTCTGTACACTTGAGCATGTTCTTGACTTTAGTTCTTCAGAATCTAAAGTGTCCAATTCGCTATCACGGCACTCGGCAGCTCGGCTTCATTCCATCGGACTCCACTTGCCATGGCAATCCTAGCCGATGGGATTCTAATTTCTCTCGGGAGAATGGCGTGCGTCTCCGTAGAGAAGAGAATAAGGAGAGGCGCCGGTAGAGCTCCTTGGTGATGCACGATATTCCCAAAGCGCCATTGGAAGTTATTCGTGCCATGTCCGAGGATTATCGTGTACTTGTCCAATTGAGAATTTGAATTAAAGTCTTATTGGTGCTCTCGGCTTGCCCATTTCCTTGGGGGTAGTAAATGGTGGAGAAGACTTGCTTAATTCCATATTCTTGAGTAATTCCGTACTTGCTTGTTGGCGAAGGAGTACCATTGTCAATGATGATTTGCTTAGGCACGCCAAACAGACAAATGATGTATTCTTTAATGAACAGCTGCAATTGTGGCTCAGTAGTCCTCGTAAAGGGATGGCTTCGACTTATTTGGTGAAATACTCATTGCAGTTATTATATACTCATGCTTTGTTTTGATGATGGCGGAGTTGATCTTCCAATGATGTCGAGTCCCGGCTATAAAATAGCCACGGACTACTTACAGAATGCGGGGAATAGAGGGTGCGTGGATAAGATTTCCATGAATTTGACATTTGTGGCATCTTTGAAAAAAGCGAGCGCATCGTCCTCCATGGTCGGCGGTAATATCTCGTGTATTTGGAGAAACAACTTCTTTTCCCTTGGTACTCGTATTCGTGCATTTCTTTCGGCATGATTGGGATTTTCGCCTCGCCGGACATCGTAATAAATCTACTCCAAAACTTTTACGATACATGATTCCTTCATGGGTATGAATATCTTGGATCTTTGCTTCATCTTGATTGCGTCTTTCTTGCTTTGGTAGGAGTATGCTGTCGCGAAGATAATTGATGTACGGCTTTTTGCAGGTCCAGCATAGCCAACATTAAAACCTTCCAATTGATATGGTGGTGTTTAACCAATTGGAGCAAGATCCTTCGAATGTCGAGATTGAGCCTCCATTTACTGACGATGTGCCAAAGCGTTCAGGCAGCGATAAGTGTTACCACCAACGTTTGCGCAAATTTCGCAATGAATATGGTTAAGTTCTTCATTGTGCCTCTTCATCTCAGGAATCTTGACAGGGAGCCATCGGGTTAGGTGGTACAACGTCCGTGAAGCGTAGAAGAAGTTTTGTAAGGTTTTGAAATGCCCGCCTTTCCTTGGGAAAGCGGTGTTAAGCTCTCTTGGATGATCGGTGTTCTCCAATCAGCGAAGCCCCGGTCCCTTGGATTGCTAAAGCCATGTTGACTCCGCAGTCCCGTCTCTTCAAATGTGGTTTCTTCAAGCATTGACTGCGGCTTTGATCTTTGTATGGCCTAAACAATGGTATTTGTTGTTGTTGCGGCCAACATGAGTTATGGTTGCATCGGGGGAAGTAATTTAGCGGCTTTGCGCCTCGAGATCCTATCACAGACCGAGCGTCACCTCTTTCGGTGCGTATACTCCATTCATCACAGTTAACCGGTAATTTAAATCGCCTCTTATTCACAGACGTGTGACTCCGGCTTGCTTGGATAATGACAACCATATATGAGAAAGGCTTCATATTAACTGCGTTGTTGGTGCAATGAAAGTCTAGATTGAAGGAATGCGAGAAAACTTCAGGTTGAGGGATACTAGAATCCGCCCCCTCCTCTGTTGTTATTTCTAGGGTGCGGAGGCATCGAAAAATAGTAGCCCACGGCTTTCCTCTTTGACAAAAGAGATTTGGGAAACTCTCCGGGGAAGGTCTTCGTCGATGAGTGTAGAATACACCGTATTTACTATATAGAGACATACTTTCTTTGCTATTTTTTCTTGTGAATTATATATCTTATTTGTGAATTTGGGTTATTAGGTGCTTTGGAGTCGCACGGAGGAAAAGATGGAGAAATCATCCATTTGGAGCGTAAAGCGACGACAGTTCACGGGCGAGCTATACGTGGGAGGTGAAACGGCGAAGAGACGAAAGAATGAATTGTTGATTGTCTAAAGCGACGGTTGGATAGAGGTAAGTGTCGGTTATCTGGAGCAAACAGGCAAAATAATTGGAGTAGCCCATATACGTCTTGGGTGCCAATATCAAATCTATTTCCTACCAGCCATAAATTGAGATGAGAATTTATTCTCAATCATTCGGGCTCTAACGGAGAGTGTGTGCTAGGGTTCTTGTGTGATTGAAATCCCGGAGAATTTCTTTGTGCATGACCATGGATCGAGTTCCGCGAGAAATGGCGGCAGTGATTCTTTGCCGGTCCTCGGGGGTTTGAGAAGACACACAAGGGGATCTGTGTTGGTTAACGAACCTCGAGTGGAATCATGAAAGAAGTGTTAAATGAAAGAGGATTCGGATGGATACGTCCAATTGAAAGACGAGGGTCTCTGCTTGTTGAATCGGAAAGCTTTGTGAAGACTTACATCGGAAAGGATTTGAGATTTATGATGGGTCTTGGTTGATGAATCCGGTGCTATAAATGATGGAAAGAGGAGTAATGAATCTGAGATTAGAATTTTGGGTTCTTTTATAATTAAATGAATTTCAGGGTAAGTGAAGATTTGAGTGGCGCTGAGATGGATGATAAGGAGGCAATGGATTGATTTGCAGAGAAGAATTGATGTTTGAGTTCAAGAAGGGAATGATTGTTGCAGTTAACGGAGGTGATATCTCGATCTGGGTGTTTGTGGAAGATGTTGATTGACCCGAGGGGGATGGAGTTAATCAAGAGTTCAAGGCTACTTGTTGTTTTTGAAAAGAGAAGATGAGAATGATGATGTTATGATGATTAGGTTTCGTATTGCTGTGAATTGAAAAGAATGGAATTCGACTTTACGTATTTGTTGGAAGCCGGTTTTTGGGGTTTATCATGGGATTGTCGATTGATTGAATGGCAGTAGTTGATGTGGTTGAATCAGAGTGTCAAGAGCAAGATGGGAACTGAAACTGGTGGTGGCAGGCAGCTCAATGAGGTGTTTTTGCAAAGCTAGAGCAGTGAGCTGGTGCTGTGAGCTTGTTAGAGTTGCAGTGGCTCAGAGTGGGAATTTATTGCAGGTCAGGAGTGAAGGAAGTGATGGCAAATACAGGGCTGTCTTTGCCAGTGGAAGCGGGTCAGTGGGAAGAAGTGGTGGTGATCTTATTATAAAATTTCTGTGAGAGAGCATCTTGGGAACTACGAGTGCAGTAGGTGAAGAACAAGGCGAGGGGAAGCTTGAAATTTTGGTAATGATAAAAGGCTGTAGTTGGATGAAGTTGACGTCTTGGTATAAACGGGAATCGATCATGGTGAGTAAGCAGTGTATGAATGGCTCGAGGTGATGTTTGTGTTAAAGGATGCTGGATGCAAGTTGGGTGTGAGTATTGAGCCAAGGAGTTGTGAGAAGCGAGAATTGGTGGCTCTGTGATGATGCCTAGGTTGGGCCAGGATTGGTTTGATGTCTTTGGTAGTGCAAGGAAAGATGTGCACATGGAGAGGATCTGCTTATTGTTGGTTGTTTGGATAAAACCTAGGTTTTGCGGGTGAAACCAGTTAAGTGCGAGTGCTTGGATTGTGAGTGACCTTGATGCGAGCACAGGAGTGAAGCGAGAAGGAGATTGTGTTAATTTCAGGTGAGAAAGCAGCTGGTGGAGAAATGTATTTGTATGGCAGTGAGCTCAGTGATGGAGTTGCAGCATAGATTGAGTTGAGGTGATGGCGGGATAGTGGAGTCTGGTTGCCATGGAAGTGAGTTATGAGAGCTGCAGTATGAGTATGAGCTGCTAGTGGAGTTGCTTGAGAAGACTCAGATGAAATGGGTGCCGTGGTCTTAGTCGAGGAAATGACCTGTATCTTGAGGTGGTACAGGGCTGACAAGAATAGATGCGAGGAATGTGGTGAATTGTTGTGGCAGGTTTTGCAGAGTCCGTTCTTTGCCATTATTGCGAGTGGTGTTGAATGACATGGAATGAGCTTCGAGGAATGGTGTTGCCTTGGTTGAGGTGATGATCTTGTGTCACGAGGAAGTGGCGCTAGGCTAGAGAGGAATGGTGCTTGTGTTGGGGCTCGAGCGCGGGGAAGCTGAATGGCAAGAATGGCTAGGTTGGCTTCGAGCTTAGAAATAATTGCGAGGTTGAGTCTTTGGTGGCGACTCTAGTCTTGTGATATGAACTAAGATGGTGATGGATTTGGGCTGTGGTAGTAGTGATGCAAGTGAAGCTTCAGGAAGGCATGAATAGATGGCAGGTCCTGTTGCTGCAATAGAAGTTATGGTGGTGCTTAAACTCAGTATATTGCGGAGTGGAGTACATTGTTGTGCAGGCCGAGATGGAATGGCGGGATATGGTGAATAACTCGAGGATGGGAGTCTGTGAAGGTGTACTTGAAATGATGGGCCTAGCAATGCGTGGAGTTGCGGATGGAGAGGCGACAAATGGAGTTAAATTGATGAAGTATAGCCATCATGCGTTTGAGTGATAAGGAGAAGCTACATGGTGCACCGCGGTTAACACGACCATCTTGGAGCGTGAGTGACGATGTAGTGAGACTGAGTCTACATGCTAAGTGAGTAGTGATACTGTGGTGTACCATGATTCTATCCAAGTGCAACTAGCCGCAGCCGGACCGGTTTAACTGGTGATCCAGTTTGACCGCGTCCGACTCACGCGTTGATCGACGGGCCGGATTTGAACCGTTGACGGTGACGGGGCGGACTTTACCCGGTCCACCGGGCCAGATTCACGGCGACTCG